>JASVEL010009910.1:0-28412 GCA_032618575.1 Nicotiana noctiflora
TCTAGTGCAGAAGCATAATAACGAGCAATGGCTATGGCCACATGTGAGCTAATTTGGGTCAAACAGTTGCTCAAGAAGCTAAAATTTGGTGAGATTAGTTAGATGGGACTTGTGTGTGATAATCAAGCTGCTCTTCATATTGCGTCAAATCCTGTGTTCCATAAGAGAACAAAACACATCGAGATTGACTGTCACTTTATTAGAGAAAAAATACTCTTAGGAGATATTGCTACAAAATTTGTAAAGTCAAATGATCAGCTTGCTGATATTTTCACCAAGTCTCTCACTGGTCCTCGTATTAGTTATATATGTAACAAGCTTAGTACATATGATTTATATGCACCAACTTGAGGGGAGTGTTAGTTTCATTGTGTAAATAGTAGTATATAACCCTAATCCCATATGTATTAGGAGTAGGACATGTATTGTGTATATATAGGGCTCAGTGTAACATTGTCTTAATTAATCAATAATAATATTTTCTCCCGTGCATTCTCACAAAAGTAATCCTTACATAACAACCCTACATTATTATTCATAATGCAAGCCACAAAATTTCCTTAAATATTATCCACCCCATAACAATCGCTTAATTATTATTCACCGAATGGACAATCCTTACATGATAATTCCCACATAACTAGTATGTGAACTAAAATATTATTCACCCGATAACAACAACTTCATTATTATTCATTGTATGGACAATCCGTACATGATAATTCCCACATACCTAGCATGTGAACTAAAAGACCTCTAATTCGACTGCCAACTTGGCTCTTTGAGTGTTAGTAAAACCAGCATTAGAGAGTATGAACTTGTAATGTAATCATGGAGTTGAAGTTTCAGCGGAATTCATTTTCAAGCACCAAAACAGAATCCACAAATATCCAATCCCATTAACCAACTATTCCAAACTCGTGCGGCATGCTCTTAAAATTCATTGTCCTCCATGGACTAATTCTCTGCCCTATGCCAGCAAATTGCATCAAAGATAAGAAGCTAATATAAAGAATATCTTTTGTTGGGTGTGGCCTGATAGTCAATGAAGTCGGAGAACCATGAGGTCTCAGGTTCAAATCCTAGAAAAACACTAGGTGATTTCTTTCCCTCTGCCTAAGCATTGGGGGTAGAGCTACCCCTACTTGTAGCAGGTAACAGGTGGAACATCGAGGTGCGTGCAAGCTGCCTTCACACCTCCGTTATCACAAAAAAAACCTCTCTTGGTGTCAGCATTGTCGTCAAGACTTGAAGTCTGTAACTTTTACAGTTTGGCAGTTTCTCCTTCAGACTATGATGTTCAATAGCTTTGAAACTCTTCGTGAATTATGTAACTGAGAATATCTTATGATAGTCAAGTTATGGTAGTTTTCTATTAGTCTAGTAAATGGATATAGCAGGATCTCAAATCCTCAGCACAGTTTACCTTTCCAACAAACAAAATAGTTCTTAAATTGTGTAGATTTAAATGTATGGATTTCAAATTCATCTGCAAGACCAAGCTTGACCCACTGCAGATAGGTCTCAAGCAGCACATTGACTATACAAGACCTGAATAGTTATCTCAAAGTGTACTATGAAACATACCAGCTTGCCACTTTCAGAAAACCATTTACTGAACAATGAATGTGCGTTGACTTCGACCAATTGGCTCTGTGGGTATCTGATTTATACGAGTATGAATCCAAAGGAAAAAAAGGAGGTCAGCAAAGTACCCAAGTGCTGGAACATCCAATAGAGAATTACTTGTGTACAAACCTAGAGCTAAAGCGTATGGAAAGCTTCTGCGCCAATGCTTTGCATAAAGATGTCTTTCCAGTTCCTGGAGGTCCATGCAGAAGAATAATACTACAAACCATTAGAAAAGAAATCAGTGAGAAAACTGGATAACTGTATCCAAATGCAGGACTAGGAAAAAGAAACACAATCAAGGACAGATAAGTTTTGCTACATCCTTAAGGTAATAAATGTGGGAGAAGAAACCAGAAAATCAATATCTGAATACTACAGCCCCAAATACCTAACTCATGTTTACAAAGGTAGATTTGATTAATTTTCAGTTCAACATTGGACATTAATTTTTCAAATAAATTATACGTCCAGTAAATATCTGAAAATGTTATTAACTATGAATAGTTGCTTAAAAGGGAATAGAAAGATCACTATCAAAGAAGAATATGTTTGACTCTCATAAATAACAACTAGATCAAACAAAATGCGACAAAAAGGAAGTAATGAGCAGCAAGGTTATCTGAACTCTGACCCATTTGTCACACTAAATATGGAAGCTCGTGCTTCGACCAATTTACTAGTTTTACTGTTGCATATATACTTTAAAAAACATACGCAACCAAATTGTTGCTCGATGTAGTTTTCACATCTTATGTCTGAATTACTAGAGTACCCATGTTTGTGCCTAGTAGTTTGTCTTGATTTACAATTTGCTAAAATATCACACTTGCACATGCATACACCTTAGCATGTCACTTATACCAGTCCAGGATTATGACATTTGATGTTCTTTGATCATGTACACATATTCTTGCATATCTTATTTATGTGATACGGATTGGATTGGTAGCTTGCGACCACGCCGGGTGGATTGTGATATTGTGCATGTGACCACGTTGGGTGGATTGTGATATTGGGCTTGCGACCATGCCGGGCGGATTGTGATATTCTGCATGTTACCACGTCGGGCGGATTGTGATTATTAGCATGTGAGTTGTCCGTGCGGTTGTTATATTACTAGCACGAGTTGTCCGTGCAGCACGTGAGTGATTATACTGTCATAGCTTGACATCGATTCCTCCACTTATTTCTGGTACATATTCCAAGAAATTCCGATACTTCCAAAAGAAAAAAGTGAACAATCCTTTTCATATTAGGCTCCATAAGTTAATAGGTAATGCTTTCACGTATGGGATAATGAAGAAGTGTAATTTTGGCTAGAAAATCATACTAGATGCGTACAACACCAAAGTGCACAATCTAAGGTACAACTAAGCTAATGGAATCACAAATGAATTTAAGCCTTGTAAGTAATATTTTTTACAAACATGTTTATAAATAATTATGAAAAATCAAATATTTATATAAAACAATAATATATAAAAAATAAGAAAACAAAAAAATAGAAAAAAAATGTGACAAATTTTTCAACACATCAAATAATTAAAAAACACATATATGAGCACACATTTGTGCAAAAAAGTAACAATAAATGAAATACAAAAATGTACTAAAATTAATCCAAAAACAGGTTAAAATTAAGTAAAATTAATGAAAAAATATATAAAGTTGGGGAGAGAAGCACAAACAATAGAAGTGTGTGATATTGTGAAACTAGATTATTGGAAAGTTGGGAATAGATAAGCCAAAACGTGTTAGATTCGAATACGACTATTATACAAGAGAAGTCAGGAAGTAGGCGGTCTACTGCATGGTAGGCGGTCTACTGCATGGTGCATGATGCACACTGCCAACCACCATCACCACTTCCAACTACCGTCACCTCCATGACCAACCACTGTCATCAGTCGCCAGCCACCATCAATAATCACCATCGCACCATCCATCTCCATTATCACAATTATCACCACCACCAACCATCATCACCACAACTATCACCAAATACCTCCTACATCACGGCCATCACAACTACCAACCACCATCACCACTTGACTAGGCATTAGCCTTGCACTAGACAACCCGAAAAACCTCTAGTTGGGACATTGTCGTTACATGCGAGTAGACGAATTAGAGTGACAAGGATAAATCTTAGTGGATCATACCAGCAAGGCCACTCTACAATTTACGACACGCCTCATGTATTTAAGTAGTCTACAAAGGAATCAACTCACCTCTTAATGGAAATTGTACTTCAAACTTCAAAGCATTCATTGTGATCCTTAACTTTGCCAATATCACGTGCCATTTAGAGCCAGAGGCCTCTACGGGGGGTCAATAAGTGGACCCAGGCGCATGCGTTACTTCTAGCATGCATTCTAAGCTAAAGGTATTCAATCATAATCCACGTTGGTAGCTTCGTGCCACTAGCTTTTTAACCAATCAGTGATGAGCAATTGTGCGAATCAACGATTCTGCTCGTACTAGGTTGAATGACTTGCAACATTATCTTCATAAGGTACTAATAAGTATCACATGGTCTAAACCTAGCTCATGATCCAAATTTGAGGGTGAACAATCACACACTAGACTAATTCAATCTTCATAATAATAGATGAACAACTTAATAGCTAGAAGATGAACTTCCTAGAATTGTATGAAACCCTCTCACATTTCTTCCGATAATACTGTTATAACTACCTCACTAGCCAAAAAAATAAGAAGGTTAGTAAAATAATCATGTTTCTAGTGATGTCAAGCACTTAACCATGAAGCTAGACGCATAATAGGATGAGCACTTTGCGTTCGTAAGCAACATTTTAATTCAAGAACCAAGTCGTTTAAGGTGTACGCCTTATCACCTATGGGCTATGCATTAGAGAAAACAACAGTAAACAATAACTAGCTCGCCTAACCTAACAATAATTTTTTCAACTCTTCTGTCCAAATAATTATTATTTGTGTTTATAGTTATTATTAATGTATTACATATATTAATTTTTCATTATTCTCTTGATTTGCATCTTTCTTAATTAAAACTCATTGTGCTTGCCCTTAAAGCTCCAACAAACTTCAACGTGCTTTTTGTGTTTGATAATGCAACATATTACTATTTTGCTCTTATTTTCCACTATCTACATCCACTATCCCGTGATTTCTTTTTTTGTCTGTTTTTCCTTTTTTGCCTTTTTGCCTTTCTTTCTTCTCTAATCTATATAACTGTTAAGATTTCCTATGTGCAGCAGTTTGTTGTATCCCACATTTAAGAAAAATGCCACTCTGACCTGTCAGTATCATCTCTAATTATTATTTTTCTTGGAATATATAAGAGTCGTGATAGGGTCTGTGATAATAGGATAGCCTCAAAATGTGATACTATGTAACCTAACAAGATATTCAAACTTTAGGAACAAATTTGACAGTCTATATTTAGTATAAAAAATCCTCAAAGTTTGCATAATAACAATATCCTAAGATGGGATAATTCGGTTTTCAACAATTCTAATTCCTTCACACCCGTAATGGAGTAGACACTTTCTAGAATAAAATAATTATTTCTCATACAATTACCAGGATTTTGTCAAAAATAAATAATGTAGAAACAAAGATAGCATTAGAAAAGCATTGGTCTATACCCAAAAGAATGATACTTGCTATATTTAGAAACAGTTTAACTTTAAAGTTCTCATTTTTGCCTTAATGAAACAATTTATAGCCACAAATATATCTATAGAATGTATTACTCCACAAGTTTCAAAAGTCTTCTTTCTTTCTTAAACTCTGCGCCAATCAAACAACCTCACATAAACTAAGTTGCTCCCAGTCCGACACAGCAGTTTAGGTGACACACCCGTGTCGACACGACATTACGACACTAGTATGGGTGTGGATATACGATCCATACCATATCTGTCAAACAATTTTGGGTACTTTGACAACGACAAACGGGAAAAGTAGAAACAAAATAAGATTTGATTCCCGAAATCACAACCACAACTAGGATAAATTTGAAGAAAATAGCATACCTTATCTAGGAAATTAATCGCTTACTTATCTACAACTTGAGAATAAAAAAGAAATCCACACTTTACAAGCTATACGCAAGTATTTCACAAAATTTCTCATAATTTAGAGATTTTTTTATTTTTTATATTTTTGAATTATTTTTAGCCAGATCCCCGCACCCGAATCGGTATTAGGATCCATATCCCCGAATCTTAAAACTTACATCTCGAAGGATCCGACCTCTAGATCTGCACCTGTGTCGTACCCCCACACTTTTTTTGTCCGAGCAACTTAGCACATAAATTGGGACAGAAGAAGTAAGTGATTGAAGCTAACTATTTTTTACCTAAGGCTTTTATTTTTCTCAGAAGGTAAATAATTGTATCGAGTTGGGACAATCCCATATACAAACAGTACACCAAAAAGTAGAGGGCCTATACCAAAATTGTTGTTTTTTGGTCCTGATGCATTCAACAACAGCTCATTAGAGCAGACCAACGTGGAAATAAGTGAGAACTGAACATGCACTCATACTCAATAAAACCAAATCTATCAAACGTGCTATTACAACATCGAGTCAAAATCTTGAAGCAAGCTTGGTTAAAACTACAGAATACTGATCCTTTTCACAATAGAACTTCAAAATGTTATCAAGTTACAATTTAGATCCTCTGTTATGCATCTATAAGGAGTAAGTTGATATGGGCAGGCACAACAAACCTGTACACTAATGAGTATGTTGTTTCATTAGGGCTTTTGTGATTAATAAGCAAACAAATCGATACATCGAGTGTGGCAACAACTATATGCAAGATTGCAATCTGAAATACTTGTGCTGGAGAGATTCTGAATAGCAATTTCATGAAGCATGTGTGATCATACAATTCAACAGAGACCTACCTTTATGCAAACGGCTACAAACAATCCAGATTTTGTACGAGTGCCAAAAGTACCCATATTACAGAACTAAGCTTCACTTAAACCGGTTATTCGAAACTCACCAAGCAAAGAATACAAGGCAGAATGAACATATCATAAGTACACACATGGTTTGAGATTGGCATCATAAATATTTGTGAATCAGGAAAACAAGTTTCTTACCGATTCCAGGATACTAGGAATGGATTAACTCCCTTTTCGGTAAACAGCAAAGCACTTGCTGCATATCGCAACAATCTCTGCTTTAGACCAGATTCGTATATTAAGCTGTAGAAATAAAATGACAAATCACATATGTATTCCTTGAAGAAACAACTAGTTTTTTTAAGCTAGCGAGTGACACACCTTTCCCACATTCCATTAAATTCCTTTGCCGGAAGAATCCATTCATTAAATGTAGAAAGCTGGCCGTCCCCACTCAACTCTTCGCATGGTCCTTCCTCACTAAGCTGAGAAATGAAAATCTCATTTCAAATTCAAATTGGGGAGGTCATAAAAGTGAACAAGTCAACTCTAAGGGATTGTTTGGTTTGAATACAGGCTGTGTTGGGTTGGGATAAGTTATGCTGGGATTATTTATGCTGGGATTATTTTTTATTCACTGTTTGGTATGTTGTATTAAAAATGACATCATTGCATAATTTCTATTCCATCACTATTTTTATCCCAGCACTAATTATCCCACACCCTACAAGGTATAAGTTATCCCGGTACTAATTTTAATCCCGAGATAACTTATCCCAGGTTTGGTAACCAAACAAGGTATAAGGTGGAATTAAATTTTTATTCAAGCACTATTTTTACTTATCCCTCGTACCAAACGACCGAGATTAGGTGCATGTGCTGATTGTGTTAGCTATTCTCACACCAACCTCCAATTTCTCTTCCTTTCTCATTCACTTCTTTTCTGGTTTATTCTTTTTTTTTTCTTGGACAGGAGTTATGAATAGCAGGACATCATACAACCCTTTCATACAAGGGGTTACACGTAATCGTAACTACACCAGATGCACACATGTATCGTACGTTACATTGGGCTCAGGTAGGAGTACCAAACTCAATATATAAATATGGGCACAAGTTTCTAGCAACTTCTTGTGTGTCTTGAAGAATCCTTTCAAGTTTCTATATCATCAAGCTAGGATAGAAAATAGGAATGCGCAAATGACTTGGGACTTTAGGTAGCTTTTAGAAGAGAAGCAGACCTGGAATACATGAACAACTGGTTTTACTTGCCAGAACAGAAGAATATCTCGGTTCTCCACCCAGACATCTACAAAAGAAACAATATAGCAGCGCATTAATACCCAAAAATAAGCTTGGTAAACATTAGTTTGCTTCTTTCTGCAAACAGAAGGCGAAAGCAACTGAATATTTTATACCTGTGTCACAAACACATATGTGCTGAACATTTTCAGCAAGAAAGAGATCATCAATTGGAATTGGAATGGGACCATCCTCGTAGCTCATGCTCCTCTTTTCCAGCATTCTGTACAAAATGATTTTCCCAAATAAACCAAAAGGCAAATTTGACTGAGAATTCAGAATAAGAAAAAGTAACTTGACCATAAATAGTGTTCCTATGAAGCAGCTGCACCTTAACAATTCCCAGAGACCTCAAATACAACAATAACAACAACTATGCCTCAATCGCAGCTAGTTGCAGTCAGCATATGAATTATCATCATCCATTTAATCTCTATTAGGACCTATTTAGTCCTGATATTCAATAATTTGAGTTCCTCTAACACTAGAGTCTCTCTTTATTTCCTAGTAACATATAAATCTCCAGCAACAGTAAACCCAACTAATCAAACTTGACATTAAATTTTTTTAAGACGTGGTGTCCATGTAAGCTTGTGCCCACCTCGACTATTCCACAAGGTTCCTGCTACGGGTAACTCTGCCCACCAAGGTATAGGTGGACGAAAATAAGATTATCACTTAATTGTGTGGAAATGACTTCAGCAGTTTGCATATGGTATACTGCAATTATCCACTAACCCTCTTCTGCACTAGGAGCACTTTGTGCACAAGATAACCTCCTTTTTTATCCCATTTAGTTCTTCAACATTGATATTTAGTAAATTCAAAAGTAAGGGAAGTCATTCACAGCACCCAACGACACTTAGACATAAAATGTTGAAAATTTACATACCTCTCAACTGCTAATGTAACATCATCAATGCGAGCTGCACTTGAAGGCTTCAAACAAACTTCAACTACAATTACCAAAAAATAAAACTTTCAGCTAAAAGAAAAACTATCCAAATCCTTAAACAAAATTAATTCCACTAGGTAGAATGTTACAAATGTATAATATTGTGGAGTACCTGAAACAAGAACTTTTTCTTCAGGCAATGTGAGTGACGGAGGTGGAGGAGGGTCCGGAACGATGCCGTTTTGCTCACTGGTGTTGACTTCAGGAGCGTTGACCATGGAGACTTCCATTGGCGCACTCATTTTGTCGTGACAATGTGGAAATATTTGGCTACTGTGCTATGGAGAAACGCAGAAATGGAGTATGAATAAGAATTGGCGAAACCCTAGGAGGAATTGGAAGAGGCCAAAAAGAAAAGGGGGAGGTTTCAAAATGAGCGCGGGAAGAAGATATAAACACAATAGTATATGTTGCCGGAGAATCCCATAGTACCCGACCCGCAGAGTATTTTGGGCCAATGGTTCTTAGAGTATAAGGGTTAAGTTGCCTCAGTATATGAGGATTCAATTTACGACGCATATTCATTCCTCGCTCTCACATATACATCATCCCAACTAGGGGCGACAATTTGAGCTCAAAGCTATCTAATCCGCTCAACTAGCCCAGAAATTAATAGGTTGAGTTACAACCATTTTAGCTTATGGGTCAATTTGGATTGAGCCCAAGTTAACCCATTATTTTTTATAGCTCATTCTGACTCATTTAACAGACCATATATAACCCATGAAACTCACCCAAAACAAAGTATCTCAACCTAACTTATTTAGAAATTTACTTAGTTCCTCCAATTTTTTTATTTTTTTTATTTTTAATATTCTGTTCTTTTGTTTTTCTACGTCACTCACTAACCCACCCCACCTTAAAAAAATTTTACTTTTTATTTTTATTTTTAGATTTCTATTTTTTATTTTTCAATTTTTCTGACATCCCACCCCACCCCACCATAACCCCCATCTAACCCCCCTCCCCGGCGCGAACCCCCTAAAAAAATTTTATTTTTTATTTTTATTTTTAAATTTTTATTTTTTGTTTTTCAGTTTTTCTGCCACCCCGCCCCACCCCATCCTATCAATACCCCCTCCCCCCACACACCTTACCCCACGGTGCCAAACCCCTAAAAAAAATTTATTTTTTATTTTTATTTTTAAATTTCTATTTTTTGTTTTTAAATTTTTCTACCACCCCACCATACCCCATATCCCCTAGCCCCTACCCCTACCCCTCCCCCGCCACGCAAAATCCCTAAAAAATTCATTTTTTGTTGTATTTTTAATTTTTTATTATTTTATTTTTCTACACCTTCTACCCCTACCCCTACCCCTCCCATGCCCCCTCCCCCTCATCCCCACCCCGGGCGCAAACCCCCTAAAAAAATTATATGCAAGATGAGCATAATTTTAAAATATGGGTCATGTTAGGCGGGTTGGGTTATGACCCGTTGTTTAGCCCATTTTGACCCAGCCCATCTTAACCCAAATTCACTTTGGGCTGGGTTGGGCAATGACCCATTTATTGACTAACCCATTTTGACCCGCCCAAATTCAGCCCAACCCATCAATTTGCCACCCCTAATCCTAACACATAATTTACGCAACAAATAGACCAACAAGTCCTAATGCCCTCAAATTAAGGTTAGACATGACACTTACGTCTTTGCACAACCAACTCAACAATCAACCACGACTTTTTCTTTCGAACAAGTCTCCAAACCGATCAAATCTAGCCAAATAACATTCAAATAATTCAAAATAAGCTTTAGGAACTACCCACAAATGAAAAAAGTATAATGTTGATCATTTTTTAAAAAGTCAACAAAAGTCAACTCTGGGATTGTTTGGCCAAAACGAGATTCAGACCAAAATCTGATTATCCATTCACCCCTAGCTCGGTTATGTGATTTATTTTAAAATTTGACCTCAATTTAAGGTTTAAATCTCAATTTTACAAAGTTCCTAAATTTTATCCAAAATCCCTAATTTTTACCATAAAATTCCTAGATTTGATGTTAAAAACTCATAAAAATAATTGATAGAAAGTGAAATAAAATTACTAAAAATGTATTTGGGAAGAAAATATTTTTCAAAATTACCTCTAGAGTGTTTAAGGTTAAAAATTAGAGTGAAATAAGCTAAGTCCTGATTTTTCCCTCTTTAACCCAGCTCAAAGTATCACATTTGCGAACACTTGTTTGCAAATGCAATGTCCGCATATGCGACACACTGATCGGAAATGCAATCTGCGCATCATGACTAGTGAAGTAACAAGTGCGATATTTTGTTCGTAAATGCACACCAACACTTCGCAAATGTGAAGGTCACTCCGAGGACAGTGTGTCGCAAATGCGGCTCTGTGATTGCAAATGCAGTCTCAGCTAGTTCGCAAATGCAAAGTTCTCTTTACAAAAGCGAAGTACCAATCCACTAACCCAATATCGCAAATACAATCAATTGACCGCAAAAGTGAGCTCGCAAATACGAGCCAGATTTCGTAGATGCGAGATTTGCAAATTACACCAACACCCAGCCTTTCACCGCCAACAATGCTCAAACTCTTCTGTAATGTACCAAAAACACACCCAAACCCCTTGGGCTCCAAAACTTACATACACAAAAGTGTATAAATATCCTAAATACCTGTTCACTACCTCAAATCATCAAAATAACATCAAATAACATGAATCAATCATCAAAATCAAGAATTTTTACTTGAAAACTTATTTTCATAATTTTTCACATAACACGCCGAAATGCGCTTGAGTCACCCCGAACTTTAACCAAAAGTGCGTAAAAGTCTAAAAATATTATATGAAATCACTGAAATCGTCAAAATACCGACCCGAGGTCGTTACCAAGAATGTAGACCGTGGTCAACCCAAATATCATTTTAAGTGAAAATCACCTTTTTCTTCAAACTTAGCTTTTACCTAAATTATTTTCAAAAATTGACACATACCATGCATGAAAATCAAGAAACTTTAAATGGATCTATAAAAGGTCTCGAAATACAAAAATTAAGGTTAGTACTCAAAATGATCTACCGGGTCGTCACATTCTTTACTTCTAAAAGAAACGTTCATCCTTGAACAAACATAGAAAAGAACCCGGACTGGTAAAAAGGTAGGGGCATGTATTCATATATATTGGACTCGGACTCACACGTAGCCTCCTCAATTATGTGACCTCTCCATTGCACTTTCACGAAAAAAAACTCTTCGATCTCAACTTAAGAACCTGGCGGTCTAGAATAGCCATCAGCTCTTCTTCATAGGCAAAATTTTCATCAAGTTGCAAGAATTTCCTTGAAAGTGGAGTGATAATGTTTCTCGGCATCTTTGAACTTTCCACTGGCGTATCCGCATATTGCACCGTGTTGAAGCGTAAAACGTGTGATCTATCCTCATGGTAATTTCGAAGAATGGTAAATGGCATAAGAGATAATATTGGTTCCTCCGCTGATCAAGAAAGAAAAAATACTACTCAAGGCATTCAAGTAAAATTGACAATGCACTATTTCTAAGAAGAAAGTGAGGTTGCACATCTGATGGGAAATGAATTTGTGATCAGCATGATGAAAATACATCTAAGAAATATTTAAACAGTCTAAGATGGATAACGTGAAGACAATTGATAGTCACATTGCCATTGCTACTTGGCTGGATATAAACGAAAGAACTTGGCTCGACTATTGAAGAAAATAAGCATAGGTTTTTTTTTTGTCAAATACGAAGGAGTCACATTTGAAAGATGTGCAGAGGTCTTGAGGAATCTGAAAGGTACTCAAGACCTGGTTCTTTGGTATCCTTCTGGTGGTACTGTTTACTTAGTGGTACATGTTGATACAAATTATATTAGGTAAATGAAGAAGCGGAGTATTATGGCTTTATCAATTGTAGAAGTTGAATATGGCGTTGTTGCACCGTGTTGTGCATATTTGTTATGGATCAAACAATAATTCAAAGACCTTGTTATAATGATTGAACAACTTCTGATATTCTACAATAATACAAGTATTGTGAACATCACAAAGACCCCGATTCATCATAAAAGACAAATATATTAATGTAAGACACCACCTTTGGAGAGACAATATGGAGAAAGGCCAAATCTCTAAGGAATTTTGCAAGGCTGAAGAGTAGATTGAAAATATATTTACCACAACTTTGAGCAGAGATCAATTTGAAAGAAACCGCGTAAAGTTTGATTTGATCAAGCAGAACTGAATATATTCTGGATTTTCGCGTGATTGGCTATGTTGAAATAAAATGGCTAGTGTGTCTAAGTATTGCAAAAATATATAACTCAGTCTTATACAATAACAAGTATGCACGCATGCATGGCTTTGTCATGAAGCTTAGATGAGGTCTAATGATATTATCCATATTCTCAAGTGGACGCTTAGCCATATTGGAGAAGTCAGAAAAAGAAACTGGTTCTTTTGGCGTTCAGGTATGTACGTCCTTTCCAAAATTAGTTGCATTAACTTGTTAAATTGTCACGTCTTTGAATTAGAAGGGTTACTTTAGCACTTCAATATTGAGTTATTTATTTCACTGTCTAGAAATAGGTTCTTGTTACTTTTGCTGATTTTGGCCTAAGAGTTTAAGATCTTGACTTATGTGCATGTTAGTGTAACCCCAACGGCCATGCATGAGATTGATGTTGCTTAATTCTCACTATTCACTCTACTAAACTTAGCTTTTAGATGATGCCAAAACGGGAAAGTTAAGTATGGGCGCATATGCTGATCAGTGAAATTGATTCTTAAGCACTTGGACTAATAAAATTATGTACCAGTGAGTTTGTATGTTTATAGTTTCCAATATTTAATTATGCCTAGCCATCTACAGGATTGCAATGAATAGAAGACGAGTTCCTTACATTTGTGCAAATATGGACAAATTAAAGAAGAGTGTTGTAAATGAAACTGATTCTTGGGCTACAGAATGATGAAAAAGCGAGTAAGTTATTGACTAATTTGCACATGGATTTTGTTGGGTTTTTTAATATAGTTAATTAATATATTAAAGAGTTAAAAAAGGGTGAATGGGAAATGGAGGGAAATGAAATTTTGAGTGAAATTTTAATTTCCCTCTCCTTGGTAAATGGGCATTATTGTCCCATATCGGAAGAGGAAGAGGTTTTTTATGGGTATATAAGCAAGTGCTCTTCTTCTAGCTCTTAAAGAGTTGAGAAGAAAGCAAGCCTCACGCCGTCGTCGTCGTCGCTCGGCTCGGCTTCGGCTACGGCTACGGCTACGGCCAAGGCTACGACTTGGGATTTGGATTTATTGATTAACTTTTTGGACCAAATTTATTTGTTAATAGTAAAATATTAACAGAAATGTTATTAAATATTTATTTTAATAACAGAATATTAATATTATAAATATTAATATTAAATCCAAATTTCAGTTTTTCTGTTTTTGTAACAGAAACATAACTACCCATCAATTTTTCCTCTTTATTTTCCCTCTTTATTATTGAGTAAATGGTCATTTATGCAATGACATTTATGCTTTGGCAGTTTTGCAGAAACAGTCATTCTGAAGAGACTCTTCAGATTTCAGCCCAACTTTTGGCTATAAATACAACACTATTCTGCTCAGAATTTCACTACGAATTTTTTGAGTTTCTCCTCCTTTCTTCTGCATACTTTTAGCATCAAACAAAGCAAAAAGTAAGTGTGATTTGCTACCGAACTTTGTGTTCACTGAAACACTGGGGTTTGAAGTACCACTACACCAGTGTGTAATTCGTTCTATCCCTGGGAGGAAATAATCCATAACCTTGGGTACTAGGAGGGGATTAAATTCTTTAAGGAAACACTGTGAATTCAGTGGGCTCGAATTGGTTTCTTCATTTCTGTTTATGCATATACTTGTTTGTATTTATTTATATTTCCAGAATTATTTTACAAATACAGTGTAATAACAGATTTATCATCATAAAAAAGAGATTTATTGAGACGTATTATGTTTTGATTATTAACAAACCAAGAAAAACTATATTGAATGAACCAAGTTTCATGAACAAGTTACTATGCTACTGGACTGGTGTACATGTATGTTATGTTGTTAATGAAAGAACCAAATCCCTTGAAGCAGATGTCTGAAGAATATGAGCTTGAAAGTGATTTGATGATTAACAGACAACTAACAACGAACCAGATCTCGTGAAGATATGTTTGTTGTGCTGATATACAGATTCGCAGATGTGTCATGCAAATATAGAAAGTACCAAATCCCTTGAAGACGTTGATAAGAACCTGGAAGCTTATTCCAAGTGCAAGTTGGTTGAGCTGGATTCTGTTGCAATTTGGATTCCTTGAAGGAGTTATTTCGTGGGCATGATGATAATTAGAGATAAGGGTGTTCATAAAAACCCGACCAAACCGAAAACCAAACCAAACCGATCAAAAAAATCGATACTTTTTTGTTTGGTTTGGTTTTGAAATTTAAAAACCAATCAAATTTGGTTTGTTTTGGTTTTAATTAAAAAAAATCAAACTAAACCGAATATAGGAGTAGCTATTTTAAATTTGTTATTACACCTATATATATGTATACTTTTATACAATATTTTGATTTTTTATAGTAAATATTAATCGTTTGCACTTTAGTACAATTCTTTACCTTTACATTCAAGTTTAATTGGTAGTTTTCTTTTGTTAAGTGTAAGAATCCATTTCATGTTAAAAATAATAAATTTTTAATTAAGTCCTTAAATTATTCATTACTATTTGATTCAATACCATCAATATATCTTGGTAAATAATAATTTTTTTAAAGGGCAATTAATTTGATAATGTTACGTTGAAAATGTGATCGTCGGAATGTGTGTTTGGTAGTATATGTCTTATATTTAAAAAAAATCGACAAATAACCGAAAAAACAAAAAAAAACCGGCATAAACCGAATCGAGAAAGAACTGAATTGGTTTGATTTGGTTCTAATATTTGAAAAATCGACTTACTTGGTTTGGTTTCTTTTTAGAAAAAAACTAATCGAGATCGAACCATAAACACCCCTAATTAGAGAAATTCGTGGTCAACAAGGATTCATTAATTATGTGAATGCTTGCATGGAGAGGAAAATCATGTGGAGTCTTTTAAGGAAAGTCAAATCCTAATGCAAGCAGATTGAAGAATTAAATTTGTGGGCTACAAGAAAAATATTTGCTGGAGGAATTCTTATTGGAAAAGGATTCAACAATTATAGAAATACTTGCATTAAAGGGAAATTGATGGATTTTCAATGTCTTTGACTTATGTTTCTTATATTTTAGTGATCTAACAAACTTACTATTAAGAACTAGATAGGGAACCTAACTCACTTGGTACACATTTCAAATGAACGAAGTTCAGCCTGAACTCCAGCTAATGAACTTCTACAAAGAGGAACGCGCCAGGGACCTGATTCCTTTGTATTCTCTAACAAAAGTACAAGTCAACTACACAGCTGAAAAACAACTGCAGAAAGTGACTGCCTGCAACTGTACACGCGGCAGTGCAGCAGTCACTTCCCAATGAAGAGGCATGTACCAAGAATTGACATCATCCTTGTGATGTCTTTTGTAGTATAACAATATGGTGCAAGGCACCAGATACTCACTCGAGCATTTGGTGATATTCACTCAAGCATTAAAGAGTCAATCCAGCATTAAAGTCACAAGTGTGTCAAGAACAAGAAGACAACTCCACTAAAGGATCAGTTTTACAACGAGTCTATGTGTATCCATAGTTGAGTTGTAATCTTGTTATTTGTTCTTCATTGCAACTCCTATCATGCTTTCTTTGAAGCTGTTTTTTAGGAAACCCAAAATCACAAACCTTCTAAGTTTGTGTTGTGACTAGAGTTTGTCATAAGTTAAAGTCTTTGTAACTAGTGAGTGACAAATTGGCTTGTGGTAAGTGTACCACGAGTTAGTTTAGTTGAAGTCTTTGTAATAGAATCATTACAAAGTGGCTTGTAATAATGTGATTACAAGTTAGTGATGTTGAAAGCCTACAAGTCTAGGTCGTGATTTTTGTCTTCTTGAGTGGAATTTTTCTACGTAAAAATCCCATGTCTCTTTTACTTAATGCTTCCTTAGTATTCTTAGTGAAAAATCATGGAGGATCATGTACTCTATAATTTGGTGGAGTCATATAAACTAACAGAAATGTTTGAGGAGTTGGAAACAAATAAGAAAACCAAGTTCTAAAAGGATTCTTTTTCTTACATAATTTCTTCTAGATTTTGGAGCATAAATTGGAGAAGGATTTTGTCCAACCTCATGCCTATGTAAAGCAGCATGTTGCTGCTATTGAAGCTAATGCTATTGCGCATAAACACGGAGAATCTCCCAAAAAAATAACATTCATAGCAAGAAGGCGCTTTCAAGAATTCATGTTGCACAATTGAAGAACCTAGTCCAGAAGGCGAAGATTCTTTAGTTCTTTAGTTGTTGAGTCTTCATTCATTGTTCTTAAATTCTTACCTATTGCTTTTTGAGAAGTATATTCATAGGTCATCAATTCTACATTTTTGAATTGATTGAAGCAACGGTACTAGAGTTAGTCTCATTGGTTATCGAACTGTAACCTAAAGTTTAGCTACAACTGGATTGATTGTAGGGGAAGGGTAATAGAGGTAGTGTCCTTGGTTATAGAGTTATATATAACCTAAGGCTTTGCTACAATCTAGTTGATTACAGGGGGTAAGATAATATAGTTAGTCCCCTTGGTTATTGAATTGTAACCTAAATTTGCTCTTGGAAGTTGGTGAAGTTTTGAAGGCAAATCCTATGAGAGCAGGTTGTGATTTTTACTCCCTTGAACAAGGAGGTTCTGTACGTTAAAATCGTTATGTCTTTAAATTCTGCATTTATTAGCTATTTGTAGTTGAATCAGGTACGTCAAAGAACTAGGTTCTTTAATTCGCAAAAATTGGGTACGACACAATCCACGCCCTCCCCTTTGTGTCTAGGTACATCCTAAAATAACAACTAACTTTCCTATCTAGCAGCCACTAATAAAGTGGATAAAAAACTGAATAACATGTGCCATTAATCCATAAAGGACCACTAACATCAGAACTCTGACCAAGTCCTTTGCTCAAAATTCTAGAAAAGCAGTAAATCGAAACTAAGTGAAAAACAGTAGAAAATATAGTAAGCTGAAACTAAAATGTCAACTGTCTAAGACAAAAACCAGTGAGAGTGATATAAATTAGAGAGAAGAGAAACCAGTCGGTAAATGAGAAAGTTGCAAGGAGGAAATTGTTGAATTTGGCAAAGAACAGTAGTCCCACATCGGTAGGAAGAAGATTTGAGGGGGATTTTCCCCTATAAAAGAAGGCCTAATGTTTAGGATTTAAATACACCTCTCATTTGCCTTCTTATCTTCTTAAGGCATTTATATCTTTTCTCTTTAGTATTATTTCACTTGTATTTTGGAGTGGAATAAAATATTGGTTGTGTCCGAGGAGTAGGCAAAATTAGCCGAACCTCGTAAATTCTCGTGTTCCTTTTATTGTTGCTTTATTGTCTTATTTATTATTTGGTGGCTACCATAATTTTTGGTATAGTAGTTGTGACTTATTCACACTATATACATTTGGCTTTCGCAACAATTGGTATCAGAGCCAAGGTATTATCTCGGTATGCTCTGTGGTTGCAGCGTAGTCTGATCTTCCACATCAGAAAAGATTTATCTTGGTAACTGAGTCAAGGTTCTGTCTCGGTATGCTCTGTGGTTGCAGCTTAGTCTGATCTTCCACATCAGAAAGGAAATAATCTTGATTTGTGTCGTCAACTATTAAATAATATTTGTGTCAAAGATGGGAGACAATAAACAAGAAGAATCTACATCAAGTGTCAGCAATACGTCATCATTGACATCTTCGCTTATAACAAAAATTGTGTCAAATGCGAAATTTGCGGTAGAAATTTTTGACGGATCCGGACATTTTGGGATGTGGCAAGGTGAGTTTGTAGATGTCCTTTTTCAACAAGGGCTAGATCTTGCTATTGAAGAAAAGAGACCGGATGGTATTGGAGAAGAAGATTGGAGAATTATCAACCGTGTTGCTTGCGGTACCATTCGATCCTACCTTGCTAGAGAGCAGAAATATCCATACACAAAGGAAACTTCTGCAAGTAAATTATGGAAAGCACCGGAGGATAAATTTTTGAAGAAAAATAGTCAAAATAAATTGTACATGAAGAAGAGACTGTTTCACTTCACCTATGTTCCTGGTACCACGACGAATGAACATATCACCAGTTTCAATAAGTTGGTCACGGATTTGCAAAATATGGATACAACTTATGATGATGGTGACTTGGCCTTGATGTTGTTGGCATCACTTCCTGACGAGTACGAGCACCTTGAAACTACTCTACTCCATGGAAATGACGAAGTTTCTCTCAGAGAAGTTTGTTCGGCTTTATACAACTATGAACAAAGAAAGCGAGAAAAACATAAGGGCGGAGAAGGAGAAGCACTGTTCGTGAGGGTCGTCCTCAAAATCAAACGAGGACAAGGAAAGGAAGATCTAAGTCAAGATCTAAATCCAGCAAAGATGAAGTTGCATAAAAAATATTTTTCTAAAAAAATTAGTTTCTACTCTCTAACCAAACAATAGAAAATATTTTCCGGAAAATGTTTTCCACTTATAATTCGGATTTCTCATTAGTTACAATGGAGCCGTCAATGTCATCAGACATATGGTTGATGGATTCGGCTTGTAGCTATCATATGTGTCCCAACATGGATTGGTTTGTGGACTTTCAAGAAGGAGAATATGGAGTCGTCCAAACAGTGGATAACAGCCCTCTTACCTCATTTGGAATTGGTTCAATACGATTACGGAACCATGATGGAATGATCAGAACATTAATAGATGTTTGATATGTACCGGGTTTGAAGAAAAATCTCATCTCTGTGGGAGCCCTAGAATCAAAAGGGTTCAAAATTATTGCAGAAAATGGAGTGATGAGAGTATGCTCCGGTGCACTAGTGGTAATGAAGGCCAATCGGAAGAACAATAACATGTACCGTTATCTCGGTAGTACAGTTATTGGGACAGCGACAGTGACGTCCAGTGACAACAAAGAGGCAGAAGCAACCAGGCTATGGCACATGCGCTTGGGACATGCTGGAGGAAAATCCTTGAAAACTCTATCAGATCAAGGATTGTTGAAAGGGGTAAAAGCTTGCAATTTGGAGTTTTGCGAGCATTGTGTCAAAGGGAAACAGACAAGGGTTAAATTTGGTACCGCAATCCATAATACTAAAGGCGTTTTGGATTATGTACACTCTGATGTTTGGGGTCCTTCCAAAACACCTTCATTGGGTGGGAAGCACTATTTTATGACCTTTGTTGATGATTTTTCCCGAAGAGTATGGGTGTATGCAATGAAGAGCAAAGATGAAATGCTGGGAATTTTTCTCAAATGGAAGACGATGGTGGAGAATCAAACAGGCAGGAGGATCAAGTATATTCGCACAGATAATGGAGGTGAATACAAAAATGATCATTTCAATAAGGTCCGTGAAAATGATGGCATCGTCCGACACTTCACTGTCGGACATACACCACAATAGAATGGAGTGGCAGAACGCATGAACCGGACCTTGCTGGAGAAGGTACGGTGTATGTTGTCCAATGCTGGCTTGGGCAAAGAATTTTGGGCTGAGGCAATTACATATGCATGCCACCTCATTAATCGCTTACCATCTGCTGCTATTGATGGCAAGACACCATTTGAAAAATGGTATGGAAAGCCTGCTGTAGATTATGACTCTTTGCACGTATTTGGCTCAACTGCATATTATCATGTGACGGAGTCAAAATTGGATCCAAAGGCAAAGAAGGCTATTTTTATGGGGAATTACTTCTGGAGTCAAATGACATCGCTTATGGTGTCCTATGACAAAGAAAGTAATATTCAGCATGGATGTTACCTTCGATGAATCTTCTATGGTAAACAAGGTAACAAATGAAGATACCAAACATGATGATGGTGCTTCTAAGCAGGTGGAGTTTGAGGAAAAATTTATTTTTCCTACACAAGAAACAGAGGAGGAAACAAATGAAGATTATCCTCTGGAAGGAGAGCCAGTAGAGGAGATTCCAACTCAGGAACCTCAACAATAACTTGAATCAATAGCAACCAGCAGGCCAAAAATGAAAGTAACGAAACCTGTTCGTCTCATAGAGACAGTTGCTTGTGCAACCGCAATTGCAGCTGATGATGTTCCCACCACTTATAAAGACGCAGTCCAAAGTTCAGAAGAAGATAAGTGGAGGATTGCCATGAATGATGAAATACAGTCCCTTCATCAGAATCATACATAGAGATTGGCCAATCTCTCGAAGGGAAAGAAAGCAATTGGGTGCAAATGGGTATTTGCAGAGAAGGAAGGATTTCCTAACCAAGTAGATGTTCGCTACAAAGCAAGATTGGTGGCCAAAGGATATGCTCAAAAGGAGGGAATTGATTACAATGAAGTATTTTCTCCAGTTGTAAAACATTCCTCCATTCGAATTATGTTGGCTTTGGTAGCACAATTGGATTTGGAACTAGTTCAGATGGATGTAAAACCTGCGTTTTTACATGGAAACTTGGAGGAGGAAATCTACATGACTCAGCCAGAAGGATTGAAAGTTGCTGGAAAGGAAAATATGATTTGTAAACTTGAAAAATCGTTGTACGAGTTGAAACAATCTTCTAGACAATGGTACAAACGATTTGACATGTTTATGTTGCAGCAAGGGTACAAGAGAAGAAAATACGATCATTGTGTGTATTTGCGCAAGCTTAAAAATGGTTCCTTTATATATCTTCTCATATATGTTGATGATATGTTGATAGCTTCCAAGAATTCGGAAGAAATTGATAAGTTGAAGATTCAACTGAAGAAGGAGTTCGAGATGAAGGATCTGGGTGAGGCGAAGAAAATTCTTGGCATGGAGATAATAAGAGATAGACATTCAAAGAAACTCTATTTATCTCAGAAAGAATATTTGAAGAGAGTACTACAACGTTTTGGCATATATGACAAGACTAAACCAGTTAGTACTCCACTTGCTCCCCATTTTAAGCTAAGTACTACTATGTCGCCATTGGATGAAGCTGAACAAGAGTATATGTCAAAGGTACCATACGCAAATGCTGTTGGTAGCTTGATGTATGCAATGGTCTGTACGAGACCTGACATTTCACAAGCTGTTGGGGTTATTAGCAGATATATGCACAATCCAGGAAAGGAGCATTGGCAAGCTGTGAAGTGGATTCTACGGTATATTCATAATACTGTAGATGTCGGGTTAGTTTTTGAGCAGGAAGGCAATCAGTCTGTAGTTGGATATTGTGACTCAGATTTTGCGGGTGATCTGGACAAACGAAGATCAACTACTGGTTATGTGTTTACTTTTACAAAGGCACCAGTTAGTTGGAAGTCTACTTTGCAGTCAACAGTTGCTTTGTCTACAACAGAGGCAGAGTACATGGCTATTACAGAGGCTGTGAAGGAGGCAACTTGGCTTCAAGGATTGCTAAAGGAGCTTGGTGTTGAACAAAAAGGTATCACAATTTTTTGTGATAGTCAAAGTGCTATTCAATTAGCGAAGAACCAAGTTTATCATGCAAGGACGAATTGATGTTCGGTATCACTTCGTACGAGAAATCATAGAAGAAGGTGGAGTTACGGTGAAGAAAATTCACACTACGTACGGAGAATCCTGCTGATATGCTGACAAAGGTGGTGACTGCGATCAAGTTTCAACATTGTTTGGATTTGATCAACATTGTTGAACACCGAAGATTGAAGATGAAGACACAACCAAAATTTGTTATAGAGAGAAAATTGAAGATGTGAAATTTTTCCCAAGGTGAAGATTTGTTGAATTTGGCAAAGAACAGTAGTCCCACATCGGTGGGAAGAAGATTTGAGGGGGATTTTCCCCCTATAAAAGAAGGCCTAATGTTTAGGATTTAAACACACCTCTCATTTGCCTTCTTATCTTCTTAAGGCATTTGTATCTTTTCTCTTTAGTATTATTTCACTTGTATTTTGGAGTGGAATAAAATATTGGTTGTGTCCGAGAAGTAGGCAAAATTAGCCGAACCTCGTAAATTCTGGTGTTCCTTTTATTGTTGCTTTATTGTCTTATTTATTATTTGGTGGCTACCATAATTTTTGGTATAGTAGTTGTGACTTATTCACACTATATACATTTGGCTTTCGCAACAGAAATAACTTCAAATATCATTTCATTCTAGTAATACTAAACATATATATGCATTAGAGATTAATAGTGAACTGAAAAGTAAATACTATATCATTATGGAAGCTGTGAAAGATAGACAGTTTATTGTACTATCAGGAAGCGTATTGCCTGCCAATCATTTGCTCAGTAGAATTTACGAGTTTCCATATTGGCAAGCTCAAAGTTGTTGTGCTTCCTCTGGATGAAGCTATCAGCTTCAACATCAACCTTTTCCTCTATGATCACTTCATATTTGCCATTCCTGTTAACTTCAGTGGTTCTGTCCAACTCCGCAAATTGGACTTTCTGGTGAAATTCAGGAGTCTGATACTCGTGGAGATATTCATTAGGATTATGGTGCTTGTATTGATTGCCATACTGATCGTTGTATTGGACTTTCTCGTGAACTTCCGGGGCCTGATACTTGTGGCGATATCCAGTATGGATATGGTGTTTGTTGCGATTACCATACTCATCGTCGACCTCCACAAAGTGGACTTCAGGGACACAATAATAGCCATATTGATTCTCTGGTTGTTCACAAATGACTCTCATGTTAGGATATGGATACATCTTTGTTATTCAAGGAATGCAACTTGATCTACTAAACGTATTTTCTATTAGCTTCTATGTTTGTTTTATTTGCTGACAAAACCTTAACAAGTTTAGCTTTTTATAGTAAACTTGTAGTATTAGTATTTTCACCAGAACGCTATGAGCCAGGAATCTAATGCCCTCTCTTTAATTATTTAGTATTCAGAAAATGGATATTCCTTTTTATCTATATAAGGATAACCTAAGGAACTAGATTCAGATTTTTGGATCATAGGAAGAATAACAAAATTATTATATGCAATCGAGTTTGGTAGTTTGACTGCACCTGTGCTACACTAACATTCACAAAGTCACTCCAGATTCAGAGGAAAAAGAATGGATAAAATTTAAGGGTCCACCAAACTCTACAGAGAACCGGGTTCTCTATTAGTTCCCACAGAACACACGCACACTGCGGTAAGTAAATGGCACAATGGAGTTCTACGTGGAAAACTCCCAGCTTACAGGATCAAAAACCACGACCAAACCTTGTAGGATTTCAACTTCACTACTGAGGAACTTTAGATTACAACCAATTCTAACCTAGGAATTAACCTCTTAATCCCTCACTAACTTCTAACACTCTATTACAGGAAACTTTGTAATAACTCTACTACAAAGATTTTAAACTTAGGAATTATCCTCGTAATCCTTCACTAACTTGTAACACTCTATTACAAGCCACTTTGTAATAACTCTGTTATAAAGACTTCACAATACGACTAACTCTAGCCAAGACACAAACACAAAGGTTTATGATTTACAAAGATTTCCTATACAACGCTTATAACTAAGCTAAGTAGGAATTACAAGTAGAGTGCTTTAACATAGGTACACCACAACTAAGGACATGTAATAACTTCAATACATGGAACTGGTCCTTTGTTATGTTGTTCTTCATTCTTGATTCCCTTGAGAATCACTTGCATTGACACATACTTGAGAGAATGATTGATAAGTTCTTGAATGTGTAAGTGATTTATTTTACCTTTGCTTTATGTTAATATCTCATTTGTGATATCACTTGAATGATGTAAGAAAGTTAGGTAAATAGCATTCCCCATAAAGTTGACTGGTGCACTATTTCTGCACTGTAGCATGTGCAATCATCAACTTTACACTTGGGACAGTTGACTTGTACAATATCCTCGGGAACTGGTAGGTATCTGTTCCCGCTGCTGTTCCTTTGACCCTAAAGAGTTGACTGTCTCTCCAAATGGAGACTTGGAAATCTTTAAGTTCTTGAGATTGTATATTAGATTCCTTATCTAGTTCTTATTAGTAAGTTTGTTAGATTATCAAACCATAAGAGGGATACACATATAACCTATAAATTTCCTCCTTTTTGATGATGATAAACTTATAATTCAAGTTCCTCTTAAGAACTAGAATGACATTCGCATTTCTTGTATTCCCCGTGAATATGTTCCCCATATTGTTCCCCTCAATTTTCCCCCTTTTGGAAACATAAAAAGATCATTGACAAGCATTAAGCAAAAAGAAGTCCAGCTTGGTTAACTCATGCCATATGTGTGCACGCAAGCATGCTGAAAACAGAACATAAGAGCAAGGCATACACAACAAAAAGAGGAAGCTTCCATTCATTTTGGATAATTAAGTAGGGAGAAATTCCATTGTTTCCAGACACATCCACAAAATAAAAATAGCAAAAACAAAAGTATCAATCATAAACATCATCAGAACTAAAATAGAGGGCATACATTAAGAACTTGACATTTGGGAAAGGGACACTGTTTAGGGAGAACTAGAAGGGAACGACCTAGACGATGAGACAAGGGTACGAAGAAGGATGTCCATTCAAGTATTGGCTGGCACCTGCTTGTTGATCAGTCTCTCCTTCAAGTCCTCAACCTGTTTCCCGAGGTCGACGTTTTTTCTTGTCAGACGGGTAACCTCTGTGCTTTGGGAGCTGTTGGAACCAGGTGCCTCCTGAACATAACTGAGCTGACCTTCGAGAATGGCATTCCTTGCCTTCGCCTTCCTTATGTACAACCTCACAACACCTTTTGTTTTTTTTTTAATTTTTCCTTGCCAGCATCCTAGGTCTCACCAATTTATTAATTTTCTTACACTCTTGCCTTTCTCTGTAGATTTCCTGCAGATCTTCTTAGCATACTCCTCAACCACTTTTTCACAGGACTCCTCAATCATTTTCTCATACTCTTTCTCACTAGATTTTTCATCTTCAGCCTTCTTCAACTCCTTTTCACTCACATATGACTCCCTCTCGGACTTTGGAACAGTAAGATTCTTTGAGGACTTACGAACCAAGGGAACAAGTTCATTTTCTATCTCATCACCCACATTCACGACTAGTGCATGAGCCACTACCTTCTCTTTGACATCCGTCCCATCTTTAACCATTCTTCTCTTCTTCTTTTCCTTTTTTTCTTTTCCTTAAGACGGACTCAAGTTATTCTTTCTTTTGCAACCTCATGATGGGCATCTTAGATGACGACCCCTAGGGAGGTGCCTTTCAACTCCTAACACTAACTAAGCTCGCCAGAGCCACATTATCATAATCTTATTCTTCACTATCCTCCTTCTCCTGCTCAGAAAAAGATCGCATCTCAGGAACCACAATTGTTAATGTCTCTGCATAGAAATGAGGAGATGGAGAAGGATCAGTACTGGAGTTTTTGTGGAGAACCAGGGGTTTTATTCCAAGTGGAAGTATAGGGATCCTCTTAGGAGGAGGGATCAAGTCCCTCATGTGGTTCCCCAGTAGTAGTGTCAGGTGCCAACGTTTTGACAAGCACCAGTTCCCTACCCTTGACCTATACACTATTTTCTTCCCCTCTGAGACTCAGTTACAACCTCATAACCTCCAACTAGAGTTCCCTCAACAGCTATTGACAACATATTTTCTTTAGCTTCCGTTTCTTGTAAATGATTTTCAGACATGGTAGAGTGTCGTGGGATGAAAAAAAGAGTTTTTTTCTGGTTTGAAGAAGAAAAGAGAAATTCTAAATTTTTTGATGTGAACTGTTATGAAAGTGATTGTGAGAGGAGTTATTTAATAAGGGCGAGGAACCTATTACGAATGGGCATCAATTTTGGGTAGTCTGGTCGCTTTAGATGAGATACTTGGGTTTAAAAAGCGGGAAAGAGTGAAACTGACAATTTAATAATATGGCACCTTTTCAACCATTTAAAAAATTATGCATGAGAGTACAAAGGAGCTACTAACCTGTGACAGCCATATATTCAGCTTCTACGGGAGAGAGGGCTACTAAGTTTTATTTTCTTGTGCCCCATGAAATCAGACATGAGCCTAGAAAAAGTGCCATGCCAAACATGCTTTTTCTATCCACTAGATACCTAGAATAGTTAGCATCATCATACCCTATTAAATCAAGGTTATCTCGTGAGGGATAGTAGAGAACAAGGTCCTGCATCCCTTTGAGATATCTTAGGATTCTCTTGGTAGCTTTCAGATAGATTCCATTGGATTAGATTGAAACCCGGCACGAAGGCCCACACTAAAAACAACATCTAGTACAGAAGTGACCCTATGATACCTCTATATGGTCTTATTTCTAGGGGAACCAGGTTCATCCATGTCTAGACGAGTAGTTGTGGCGATAGGAGTGTCAATGATTTTTTATGTTTCCATGTCAAATCTCTTCATCAGCTTTTTGATGTACTTCTATTGTCTTATCTTATCCCCTTGGGAGTTTGCTTCACTTGTAAATCTAAGAAGAAATGCACTTCCCCCATCATTGTAATTTTTAACTCACTTCACATGAGTTTTGCAAATTCTTCACATAGAGAGTAAACTGTTGCTCTAAAGATGATGTCATCAACATAGATATGCACAATAAGCAAGTTCCTTCCTCATTCCTTCAGAAATAGAGTGTTGTTAATTTTCCCTCTTGTAAAGCCATTTTCTAGAAGGAATTTTGACAATATTTCATACCAAGCACGGGGAGCCTACTTTAACCTATAAAAATCCTTGTTGAGTTTAAAAACATGCTTCCAAACTCATCAAGTTTGTTTCTGAATATCCACCTGGTTCCTATAATAGTTCTGTGAGCAAGTCGTAGAACCAGCTCCTACATACTGTTCCTATCAAATTGACGGAGCTCTTCTTGCATAGCTATAATCCAGTATGCATCTTTAAATGCCTCGTTGATATTCTTGAGCTCTATTTGAGAGAGAAAGGCCGAAGGCAAGTGAGTTTCTTATCTTTGATCTGGTTTGAATTCCTGAATCAAGAGGAGTGATTATGTTTTGAAGAGGATGTGAGCTCTTGTGGTTCTTGTTGTGCACCTGAATCTTATTAAGAGAGGATCCAAGTTCTTCTGGATTTGATTCACGTGTCTTGTTACTCCTCTTAGTAGCTGGAGTTCCATGTACAACATCCACAACTCTATTTTCTGCTTCAGTTATTGTGATTGAGGGACCAAGTTCCTCTATGTCGGCTCGAGTCTCATCTTTAGTTATGAGGAACAAGGTCCATATAAATCTAGAGTAGTCATCCATAATAACAAAACTATGTACCTTTTTCCTCCTCTACTTGACACCCTCATAGGTCCACATAGATCCATATGGAGGAGCTCAAGTGGCCTTGTGATGCTAACTTCCTTTTTGGGCTTGAAAGAGGATTTGACTTACTTTCCTTTCACATATGCATCACACACACTGTGATCCTTGAGAAATGACTTGGGTAGACTACAAGCCATATCCTTCTTGACCAATTTGTTCAGCATCCTGAAACTTGTATGACCAAACCTTCTATGCCATAGCT